>CM069441.1:23109812-23133541 GCA_035610835.1 Ophiura sarsii
GTCCTAGACTCCAAAATCTATGTTGTCGATGACCTATATCTAGCCTGTATCTGTCGCCCCATGCATCATCGGCAACATGCATTATCTTTTGCGCACATCGTCCGTGCGCCATGTTCGGAGACAGATGGATAGAGTCTAGTGCACTGCATGCTGTATTTAGCGGTCAAATGCTGCATTCTGGGTAATTACGGGTCAAATCGCAATTTGTTCGTAAATTATTTTAGGGTTTCGTTTTAAAGTACATTTTTTTCACTCTTTTTCACGCCAGTGAGTGGATTCAATTCACCATCATGATAGCTGAGTTATTACAGAACAAGATGACACAGTAAACGTAAGTCAAATATCAGTATTTAGTCTAAAAGTTAGGACATTTAGTAAAGGCCCTAAATTGATTTACATTGACGTACACGTAGCGTAGCGGTTCCGATACACTATATAGGGTGAAAAATGGCCGTCGATGACGACGGCCAGGACTACCTCAAAGTCAAAGTCAAAATAATAAAAAATATTCAGGGTCGGCGGTGTATTTAGGGTCGGTCGGGTTAGGCCAATCAAACTTCTTTTTTAGGCCTAAGCGTAGAGGATTGTCTGTTTGTTAATGTAATACTATAGTGCACTTTCAATGAAACTTGAAACCTTGAAAATGAAATTTCAAAAATAGTTTTTGCCAAAAAATGACAGAAATTGCATTTATTTTTCCTAGTAAAACGTAACCATGAATTGTTTTGAAGCGACGCAAAATATTTTGGTATCAAGTTCCGCTATCGCCAGTGCACTGGCAAATTTGCCAGGGCTGGACAATTCGGCCACCTGCTAGGACTGCTTTGGAGCTGGAGAAGACTTCCGAATTTTGCACCGTATATCATTGAAAGAACAAAGACGAGAAAATAGACCACTAATAACGAAGCAATCTCATCACTAATGCAGCTTATATTTGCAGTCAACTATGACATGAAATTTTGCTAGATAGTCTTTTATATCGTACAAAACAATACAGTTGTTAATTTGACCTATATTAGTCCTTAATTACCTTATTTTCTACAACATTCACGACCCCGGAATTCCCATCAGCAGACGCATTGTTCCGATTAAATAATTTCTATCACTCTGGAGTAGTAACTACTTTTTAGGGATCTCCTAAAATTGCACCAGCTTCTCGGCGGTCTGTCGGCAAATCGTGGACTGTCGACACTACGACTGACTACGAGGCTGGATCCTTGCTTCTCCCCCCCCCCCCCCCCCCCCCCGACTGAAAGAATAGTATATTTATCTGTCACGAGACTGCGTAAATGCTGCGCCTGTAATTTAAAGTTACGTCACTGTCCTGAGGATGACAAATAGAGTATGGAGTATTATTATATAATAAGGGGCTGTCATTTTCTTCGGGGAGGGAGGGGGGGGGGGGGGTCATAGTTTTTTTACACAGCAAATATTGCTGGTCATGAAATTAATATATCGGGGAGGTCTACATTTGAGTTCAAAAACTGTTCAACATTTTGTGTGTATATTTTCTCTATAGTATGTGTTTCGACATTAAGATAAAAATGATTTGTGCTCACCCCCCCCCCCCCCCCCCCCAGTGTGCTTTCGCCTCCACAGTGTTAGTCCAATAACGCTAACAAGATTATATCCCTTGTGAGTGTGTGTGTGGAGCGAAGGGGCCAGGTGCTGGTCATAAAAAGAATCAACGTCTGAGTGGGGTGGTCAGTGGTCACTCATAACAATAATCGCTTTCGTTGGGGGTGGGGGTCATAAAAATAATGACAATTATAAATGACATATTTGGGATACCCTCACGCCCCCCCCCCCCCCCCCCCCCCCACCCAGAAAATGACTGAGCTTTACTTTATGAACATTTAGGAAAGTGAAGGAAAGTATTTTTATAAACATGATAGTGGGCCATTATCATAGACATTTTCTTTCTTGGGGGCGGGGCGGGGGGGGGGGGGGTGGGGGGGGGGGGGGCGTCCTGAGGATATCATTTATTGTAATGATGGCAATTTGTATGACGCCCCCCCCCCCCCCCCAAACAGTGGCAGTGAGCAAAAAATACTAGGGGGGTGCGCGACGATGAGCCCAAATTTTGAGCCCAAATTTTGTTTACTATCGAAAATTAAGGATAAAATCATGTGCGTTAATTGCGCACTAAAAATGTTTATTGGCCCGTAGAGCAAAATGATGTTTTGAGGATCGTTTAGATTTTTTATAGAAGGTAACTGAGTTTTTAGCCCGGGGGGGGGGGGGGGGGGGGCAGTCAAACATAATGGTGTACACAGGCGTGACCAATTTTTTTCCAGACACGGACACCCCCTAAACAAGTTTTACCCTGCAAGCAAAATTACCCCTAAACAAGTTTTTAGCGCGCTTTCCTTGCAAATTTTGACCCCTAAACAAGTTCTTGCCAGAATATGGCCCTAAACAAGTTTTGTCTATTTATTTCGCTAAAACAACGGTCTGGGGGACGGCGGTCTTTGCTATCTCGGTTTGCTATGGCGATTATGACGCTGTAGGAACGAGTGACACACATGCGTTCTCAAATTGGAAATGAGACGCTCAAAAGAAATCGCAAAAACGGGAATAACATTCTTCTGGGAACGGGGAACAAAACAAGTTACCCTAAATACGTTCGACCGGTATTTTAAGCCACCCTTTTTCTTGAATATCAGCGTGTTTGATACCCTTAACGCGTCACGCGCGTGACGCGTCCAACACTATAAAATACCCCTTTTTACGCGTTTTTTTGGTCACGCATGTGTAACACTATTATGTTTGACTGCCCCCCCCCCCCCCGGGGTTTTTAGGTGATCCCTGATTGTATTGAACCTTGAACTCATTATCTTATGCCTTCCTCTGATAAATAGAATTTATTACATCTCCGACGATCGCAATCCGCATGTGAAAGAGGGAGTTTCGTAATTTTTAGCACGTGAATTACAGTAAAATATCTAGCAATTATGCTGTCTAAATCTACATTTGGAATCTTTGCTGGTGTAGCAGGAACTTTATTTATTGGTTATTGTATATATTTCGATAGAAAGAGGAGAAATGACCCTCTTTTTAGGCAGAAACTTAAAGAAAGTAAGTCGGGGGTAGGGCAGAATTTTAATAATAAATTAAATAAGCTTATTTAGTTATTACTATTAGGCCTATTTATTTTATAAGTGGCATTGATTGAGAGATGAGATTTTAAAAAAAAGGAATTCAATGTCATCGATGGTATATATGTTTAAATTCAAATTTAACCCTCTCAAATAATCATGACAATCATGATCTTCAAAAAATAAGTAAGAATGAAAATGAAAATTATCAATTCAATGGCGGCCCATTCGATCGCCTTTTTGCCGACCTACTGTAATGAAAAAGCTGTGCGTGAAAAGCACTCTTGGGAATTTTGGCCAAGCGTCAAACCCAAATCCCGAGCGTGATCAGCGTTCAATTTCCAGCATTTTTTTCGTGTTAGCAAAAAGTGCGATGCACTATTTGTTTTGTAGCAATTCACAAATTTTGTATAGCACTTTTTTTTCTAGTAATAAAATTAATATTTTATCAATTTGAACACATTTTTCACTTTCTTAAAATATGAATTTTGAGAACTAGGTTCATAAGCAAGGCTTTTTTAATCGTAAACTTACCTTCCGTGAACATTATTTTGATGCTTTTATTCGTTTCTGCAAAAAAACATTGGGGTTTCCCCCTGACTCGCTGGCTACCAGTTTTTAACTGGGGGATCGTAAATGCTTGAAAAAACGGAACTCACTCAATAAATGGTACCACCATTTCATCGTGCAGTTGATGAACAATTATATTCGACGTAGCTAGGTGGGTTGATCAAACATGCACTTACATGTCAATAATGAAATCTGATCAAATAATGAATAATGAAAAAGTCACCTCATCACTTTGAAGAAAAAAGTAACGGGAAACTCGCAATTGACTTTCATGAGCCTTACGTGTACACGATCTAGATTTTACAATTTGAACTAGCACATTTTAGTAATAAAACACAAGGAAATACAGGCATTATTTCACTCACAAGTCACGATGGATTTCATAATTGTTCTTCTTACAAAGTGCCATTTTGTTATATGATTCCTTCAAGGAATTTCCTTGTGTCCATGATGCACCACTAGATTGATTCCAAGTCAATTTTGTTGGCGCCTTTTTGATTCGCCTTTCGTAACACTCGGCGGCATGGGAACAAGACTAGCATATCAAGTAGGGAATATTCTTGCGTTGCACTTTTAGCTACACATTTGTGCAATTGAATCGCAATACTTCAAAAGTGTGGCGCATTTCGCGATGCGACACCGGTTATCACGAACGCTGAGCGTGATTCACGCGGCACCTTGTGTACCTGAAATTGCTGATTGGTGTCATGAAAAGAGAGATCCGTGCATAAATATGTGAAGTTCAAGTTATTCAGGGGATTAGAGACCATGTCACTTAAGGTGGCTAACTCGGCTACGGTGACCGGCAATGATTTGCTTCAAAATAACAGAGGATGTGTATATTGATGAAAAAGATGATACATGTATGCCAAATTTGAATTTTTTCCAAAAAGCCGTTTTTGATTTACGGAATTTTTCGTTATTTGAAAACCCATTGACTCCTCGACCATCAAAATGTTGTGTAATCTCCAACTTGCAATCAGTAAGCACCAGATTTCAAGTAAAGGCAAGTCTTTTGGAAAATTAACTTGAGTCAAATCTTTTCAAATGTTTTGAGCACAAGTCAGGTGATTGCTCCTGTGACTTTAGTCAAGTCGAGTCATCAGAAAAAGTGACTTTAACCCTAACTCAACTGAATCTCACCAAATCTCACTGCCAGAAACTATCTCCACACGCGTGCTGCTGCATTGCCTCGATGACGTCACCTACCGCAGGCATACATGTATGTGGGTAGGAAGTTTTAGCCCGCAATATGCGCTGGCAGTTTAGCTCAGTTGGTAGAGGGACAGACTGGGGGTGCGGACAGTCCCGCGATCGAATCTCGGGGGGTGCTGGGTGATTTTTCGGGTAAAAAAATAGTATTTTTTTCCCCTCCCCCCTATACGCACAAAAAACATAGCTTTACTGGTTAGGGTTAAAGGTCAAGTCATTGACTCAAGTCATCATAAACGCTGGTGTTTGAAAATTGCATGTGTTTATTTGTTCTCATTTTTACAATGCATATTTAATAAACAAGGCTACCAGTGATTCGAATATAGATGCTCAAGAAAACCTCTAATAATGTTTGTACAATCATTTATAGATAGATTGGTTTATTGAAAAATACAAAATCGTGGCTTAAAAGCCAAATTGCATTGCACTTACAATATTATAAAAAACCATTTAAATACATTCAAAGAGATACATTAAAATATAAATATAAAATACAAAGACACATTTATATAAAACATGTGATACCAAGCAATAACACTCTCACGAGATGAACTTACACATAGCCTCAAACAGCCTTACCCACACGTACCCCCCACACACCCCCACACCAGACCTCTCCCACACACTTTCATAAATTTAACAATAAAAAGATCCTCACACGAGATGAACATACACATACCCTCAAACAGCCTTACCCACACGCACCCCCCCCCCCCCCACACACACCCCCACCCACACCAGACCTCTCCCACACACTTACATAAATTTAACAATAAAAAGATCCTCTCACGAGATGAACATACACATACCCTCAAACAGCCTTACCCACATGTACCCCTCCCCCCCCCCCCCCCCCCACACACACACACCCCCACACCAGACCTCTCCCACACACTCTCATAAATATAACAATAATAAGATACATTTATTTATTGATTGCACAAAATAATTCTAAAATTACTCATTGTTTAAAAGTCTGACATAATATGGTACCGGGCTGTTAAAAAATCTCTTTGTCCTGAAACGAGGCTGGTAAATTGCACTTGAATTACGTAGGTTAAAATTAAAACTGACATTCATTTCTTCTGGGTGGTAAAAGATGTTCAGTCCTGACATTATGATCTAAACCTTTGGCAAACTTGAGAGAGTGATGTTCTCTTCTTTCCTCCAGACTATCAAGATCACACATGCTTAAGGCATCAGAATACGAATGATACTTGCGGCCTAAGATAGTTCTACAGGCCTGTTTTTGAATTCTTTCTATAGTCTTAGATTGTTTCTTGGTAATACTAGGATGCCATACAACGTCTCAATATTCGATGACTGGTCTGAGGTAACTATTGTACACGACAGTAAGCTCATCTTGATCAAAGCAAAACTTTTTTAGAGATCGTAACATGAACAAGCGTTTGTTGGCTTTGGAAAGCATATCATCAATTTGAGCGTTCCACTTGAGATCATGTTGGATAAGTACACCAAGAACTTTAGCCTTTTCAACATACGGCAGTACCTCATTACCAATTCTCAAATCTAAATGACGCGGTGTGTCTTTACCAAACTTAACTTGCAATGCTTGACATTTGGCAGGGTTTAGATTCAGACAATTGGCATCTGACCATTTTTTTAAATCATTCAAATCCTCCTGAAGCTTGCCAAGTTCAGCAAAATTGCGGTTTTCAGCAAATGTCATATCATCAACATATTTCCAATAACTGGACCTAGCATCTACAGCAGCATCATTAATGACGATCTGAAAGCCAAGTGGACCTAGTTTGGTACCTTGAGGGACACCGCCATTAATACATACAAAATCAGAAAGGGTATTATTAAATGTGACACAATGCTGTCTGTTATGCAAAAAATCGCATACCAAAGGTATTATGGATCTGCGCACTCCCATGTCAATCATTTTGTCAATGAGAAGGGTGTGGTTTATCAGGTCGAATGCTTTAGAAAAATCAGTGAGAACAACTGTGCCAACATTGTGTTGTTGCTCAGCGCCCTGATGAAGGGGATGAATAAGATTGACCAAATAATGACTAGTAGAAACACCCTTGACATTGCCAAACTGATTGACATCAATTAAACTTTGAACATCATGAAGGATCCAATGTGAAACAAAACCTTCGGCTATTTTAGCGAAAATGGAAGTTAAGGACACAGGTCTTAACTTGTCCTTATTCGGAGGCTTTGTTTTAGGGATCGGTACTACAATGCCCTCTTTCCACTGAGTTGGTACAATTCCTTCAATCAGAGAGCTATTCAGAATATCAGTTAATGGAATGCTAAGTTCGTAAGCAAATTCTTTAACGATTTGTGGTTTTAACCCATCGGGACCAGCAGCCTTGGAAGGATTCACCTTTTTGAGCTCAGCATAGACTTCCCAGGGATACAGATAAGGTGGCGCTGACTCGGCAGGTCTATATGCTGGGAGTTTTGATTAATGCACCAATTTCTATAGCAGTATTGATCAATGCATTCATAATGCTTTGCCAAGTCTGACAATGGAGTAAAGGTATTATAGTTGTTAAATTGACACAGAATGACAATGTTTACCATGTTCCTTTTATATTTCAATACAGAAAGATCCAAGCAAAAGAAGGTACAGGGAGGAAGAGGAACTAGAGGCACTCCATCCTCATCAACAGAGACACCGGTATGCCAATACAACATCAAATCAGTTTAGATGTATTTTATAGCAGTATTGATAAATTTGTAAATTACTTATTGAGTTATTCCCATATTGGAAAAATGTCAGACGGGTCAGAGTTTTGCCCATAGTGAAGGCAATTTTCTTTAATGGTTGGATGGTTGGGTACCCAAGTATGGAATGAATATTAATTATAAAGAAGTCGAATTCTACTTTTACACCTATTTTTTATCATACATATTGTCACAGGCCTGGAAAAAATGTCAATTTCCCAGCAAGCTAACCCATATTTCCCTCCTAAATGGAAAATGTCCCACTATTTCTTATGTATTTCTTTATGGAAGAGCAGCATTTCCCTCCAAATGCCTAAATTTCCTGGCAAGGAGCTTCCCAATTTGTCTATTTTTTCCAGGCCTGTATATATTGATAAGTAATAACCATAAAAAAACCTTATTTTGGGCTAAACAACTCTTGGTATATTACACCAATTGAAAGCATTCTTCAATTGCAACTTAGAAAGTAAATATTACAATATAGGATTGATATTAGAATGACTTTTACTTGAATTAAAATCTATTTTAAAAACTGCTCTCAGCACCTGTCACCTTATCAACTTTTTTGACTGTTTATCATCTACAGTTACCAGACCTCAAAGACCCAGAAGCAGTACAGAAATTCTTCTTGGAAGAGGTTCAATTAGGCGAGGAACTTCTCGCACAAGGTAGGCAAATTTGGAAATATGGGGGGAATCCATTCTTACATGTATTCTAGTAAAACTGAACATTTTTCATATCAAGTTAAGCAGGACAATCATCTACATCAGAAAAGTAGCTGGCCGCATGGTCGCCATCTTTTAATTGACGAAAATCATAGTGCTAGGCCATCAGGACTCAGCTTCATTCAGCGATTTTCCGAAACCCGATACGAATGACGCATTGCTACGAAAATCATCCCTACGCATGTGTGTGACAATATTTCCATTACTTCGGCTTTCCGAAACGGAATCCGAAACCTGATACGAATGACGTAATGCCAATAAATGGCGACATGTTTTAACATGTGCTTGTTATACTCATCGTGAAAGAGGCTGTTCAACACATGTTGGTTGATTAAGCCTCCGATTGACCAAACTGCGCTCTCTGATTATCATGCTTGTTTTTATGATTAATTTAAATACGAAATACGAGCGGCATTGTTATTCAAGATAGGAATTAGTTTGATACTTGCAGGGGATTTGTCAGGCTTTCAATGGGGGAATGATGCACAGACTGACATGCATGCATCAATATACATTGTATAGCAATTTGTAATGAATTGTAAGTGAATGGGGAAAACTTAAAAAACATGTTAAGCCCAATTCAAATTCATATCACTTCTTGTCGACATCTGAAAAAACATATCGATAGTGTCGCAAGTATGGAAAATATTGCGACAATCGACACTTTCGACAATCGGTAACAGCACTATTATTATCCTACACATTATACAACAGCAGTTGTCATGATTGCTCCATTTTGGTTCCTCTGATGTTTAATAGAATAGGTTCAAATCGGGAACCAGTCAGGCTAAGTATACATTTTGCATAACAATACAGTCAATATAATATCATTTTTAGGTAAGTTGATTGATTGATTGATTGATTGATCAATATAAAATCATTTTAGGTAATTTGATTGATTGGTTGATTGATTGATCGATCCGATTGATTGATAAATGATGCCATTTGAATTCTTATTTTGTTATCCAGGTGATTTTGACAATGGTGTGGAGCATCTGAGCAACGCTGTAGCTGTTTGTGGCCAACCCCAACATTTACTCCAAGTATTACAGCAAACCCTGCCACAGCAAGTATTTGAAATGTTGGTACAGAAATTACCTGCAACCAGTAAGGTATGTTTACCTATAAGGAATAAACTCATTCTATAGAAGCTAGAAGAAATATAGGTATATTCCTACTAAATGATCAGGGTGGAGGGGTGCAAGGCCAAAATTGTTAAACATGAAGAGATGAAGTGAACTGAGGGTCCTAAAAACTGACAGGTCTGCTTCAAATGGGGTCTTTCAGAATAAATGCAAATTTACCCATTTTTTGAAGAAAACTGAAGCACTTATTGCAATTATAGGTCATGACCTTAAAATGACATACTTTGAAATTACATTTGCACAAATGGTAACATTTTAAATTTGCATTTTACCTATTGGAAAACCTGAATAAAGTAAAACTTGAATTGAACAAGTAGAAATTTGCTAAAGGGGTCACACTACTAAATAGAGCTCCATAGGGTTATGTACAAAAACACTGATATAAAACTCTGTGTTAGACCACTAAATTGCGAAATTGGACCTTGTAGAGTGATTTTTTCTGAAAGATGATCACATTTTCTCACCAAAAAGTGAAAAAAATAGGTAGGTGAACCTGCTCGATTTTTCAAAATACGCCCATGGAGTTGACTACCTCTCTGACGAGCTTGGAAATGCCGCCGTAATCGTCAATGTTTCCAGTAAAAAACACAAATTTGAGAGATCTCTCAAAATTTATCTAGATGATATTCACAGTTTATAGTCAGGGTGCATGTAGGTGATGTCCCATTAATCATAATTAATCAAAAATCATAGGCATTTACGCAATTGTATTACCGTCAAGTTTTTTTAATTGAGGATTTTGCCATGCATATTTTCCGATTCTAGCTTTAAACACCGCCCTTAAGGTTAGGGGATACACCATTTAGTGTAGTGCACCCTTAAGGAAATTGATATTGTGCTGAATGTACTTGAAATGTATTGGAATAGTTACCTTGAATCCTTTTGAACATTTTGTGATCATTTTAATGATATTTCCATGTTGTTATAATTATGTATGAGTGGAATTTGTCATGTATGGATACCTGCTATCTACTGAAGATAGCAAAATTAACATAGCAATATTACATTTTGTGAGGACAGCTACAATCCTTTTTAAAAGAAATACTTGTCAGGACAGCGTTCATCCTTTTTAAAGAAATTCTTGTTGTATTGAATGTCTAGGTGTGTTTTTACTGACAGGGGTAGGGTACATGCACTGTGTTGTTGTACAAAAATAATCAAAATAGATTCCAAAATGATAACGTTGGTGACTTTCCCCACCAATGTTCAAATTTGATGAATTAATCTACAAAATAACAGAGCAGATGTACACTTAATCAGGTCAGACTTGTTTATCATTTAACTTACCTGTTAAATGGTTTTGCCTCCAGAATGCAGGCATTATACACAATACCTTCATGGATGTGACCCTCACATCTTGAAATAGTTTTACAACTTGAGCTTAACTTAGTAACACAACATAAGCTTAAGCCTACTCTATCCATCATCAATGCATGGAATAATAAAAAAAATAAAAAAAATAAGCTTACTTCATAGATATTTCAAATGTGGCCAAATTTTACTCAAGGCTTCATAGTAAGTTACTTTTATGCTCCGTATCACCCCCCCCCCCCCCCCCCCCCCATGTACCCCATTAAAGTGCTTACTTGACATTTTTTACCCAAGTGGTGCACCTTAAAACTGTGCAGGACTGCTGCATTTGATCCGACATTGTCCGGTCAGACTGAGATGAAAGGCAGCGGTTTGTTTAAAAATCATCCTTTTCTCTCTAAATAGCATAGAATTACAGTTTCCAATAGGCTTACTTACAAAACACGTCAAAATAGGTCAAATTAAGGCAACAATTGGATCGAAACAATCTCATTCTGGTCGAAAAATCCTTGTTTTACAATATTTGTCTCGAATAAAATTCAAAACAGCTGATTTCTGACCTAATTTTACTTAATAATGAGGTCAAGGGTCAAATATGGCCGAATTCCCTTAAGGGGTCACACTACTAAATAGAGCTCCATAGGGTTATGTACAAAAACACTGATATAAAACTCTGTGTTAGACCACTAAATTGCGAAATTGGACCTTGTAGAGTGATTTTTTCTGAAAGATGATCACATTTTCTCACCAAAAAGTGAAAAAAATAGGTAGGTGAACCTGCTCGATTTTTCAAAATACGCCCATGGAGTTGACTACCTCTCTGACGAGCTTGGAAATGCCGCCGTAATCGTCAATGTTTCCAGTAAAAAACACAAATTTGAGAGATCTCTCAAAATTTATCTAGATGATATTCACAGTTTATAGTCAGGGTGCATGTAGGTGATGTCCCATTAATCATAATTAATCAAAAATCATAGGCATTTACGCAATTGTATTACCGTCAAGTTTTTTTAATTGAGGATTTTGCCATGCATATTTTCCGATTCTAGCTTTAAACACCGCCCTTAAGGTTAGGGGATACACCATTTAGTGTAGTGCACCCTAAAATCCAGTATCATTTTGTAAGATTATATGAACTAGTCATGTGTAATAAGTTTTTGTTCCATAGCTCTTCTGATTTGTATCTGCTTATTTTGCATAATATGGGTATATATAATTAGAAAATCAACCTGGCAACACTGCTTGTCAAAAAGAAGAAAAAGAATAGGTTGGCCAATTTGAGATTTTTTTGTTATATTTTAAAAAAAACTGGAAACCTTTTCATTGATAAGATGGACTGAATATCAATCTCTGTGCCTTTTAAAACTTGTTTTCTTTGTATTTTCTTTCATCATGATACAGAGAATATCTAGTTCCATGATGGGCATGGGTGCCAGTGGTCCAGGAGTACTGGTAGAAGACGAATTAGAGTGAACAGCTACCTACCTACCTGTCTACCTAGCCGAGTGTCTGTCTGTAGGCCTGCCTGCCTCCCCGTGACTTTATAGCTGTAGATAGCTTTATATGGTGTACAGTTATCATGTGTACAGAAATCAGTTATATTATTGAATTTGAAACATGCATTCAAATACTTTTTTGTTGTTTAGTTTGATTAACATATATTCGGAGCAGCTATAGTATACCCTTCATGACATGTTTTCAATAGAGATACAGTGAGTGCATGGAGGGTATTTAATAGTTACACCATGTGTTTTCATAAATTGAAGTAAAAGCGCCATTTAAGCGACGGTTGCATTTTATTTTATTTTTTGAGACATCGCATGCAATGTAGAATTTCTTGAGCAATTTTGAGCTTCAAAATCTATTTGTGAAAATATACCCTCTCAAAACAACATATTCAGTTATTTAATTCTTTTTTAGCTGGATTTGTTTGAAATTTGACTGCCCCAGCAAAACCAAATGCTAGTAAATTTGGTAATAGAAATTGTTTTGTTTTTTGATCAGCTGGTAATACAGGTCAGCAGTTGTTTGAAATGGTGAAAAGATTTGGATAAGTGACCCATTTTTATCAATTTCTACATTTCACCGAACATATAGAACATGGGCTGTTTCTCACCAGAAAGTGAACTTTAATCAGCCATTTCTCAAAATTATCAATTGTGGCATCACCAGGATTTGTAAGAGTGTGTTAAATACTATCCATGTGTTACCCATGTGACACTCATGTGATAACCAAATGATATGAGTCAATGGAAAGTGATCTGCCGTAACAATTGTCCAAAGGTTTACTCACCATGGGTGGGATATAGAGTCCATCGCATATCATCCATTTGATACCCACCCACCTGCTGATACACATGTGATGGTTCAATGGAAAGTGAACTAATTATCCATTTCTCATAATGACCAAATGTGACAGGGTTTTGTAAGAGTGCATCACAGATGTATTTATTTGTTTAGTATCTTCCATGTATAAATTTTGAATAATTATATTTAATGAGTTAAGGGCCTAGGAAAATTGTGGTGAAGTTGTTTGCTAACTCCACTTTAAATAATCGTGTAGGTCTTTACATTAATTTGTTGAAAATTACATTCCTATTTTTTAAAATATAAATATGGGATGGACTTCGTAAAAATTAGAGAATAGAAGTTTGAAGTTTCTAAATATTAAATTTGAAATGTTGACACAGTTTCTCATTTTAGTTACTTATCTGTTGGCACAGATGTTGGCAAGTTGAATTCATCCTTAAGCCAAACAACTTGTATGCAAACAAATTTACCCCCTTGTGGATGATTTTGCTTTTATGCAGATTTTTTGTATCAGTACAGGTTCAAATCATCAATAATATGAACTCTGCATCACCTCAATTTGAAAGAAGATGCTGACATATAATCTTGTCATAGGCTAAGCCTTAGCATATATTATCCGCACCGGACCAATATATGTTTTAGAGTGTGTAGCTAAAAATGCCATCGCATTGGACTTACACATCGTTGCTGTCGAAACATCATGTTTTTCCAGCCATTCAGCATGTATAAAGTAAAACTGCCCAATGCTTATGCATAGGAATTGTTCAGAGGGCAAGAGAACTTACAGGGTTTTGATGTGTTTTAGCCCTTGAACATGGTTAGAGCAGACTGCTCTAATGCTATACATAGGCAGTGTTACTTTATACATGCTGAAAGGCTGGATGGAGATACGAGGTTTTGACAGAATAGCGACGACATGCGATATGTTGATGTAATTTCTCTAATACTGCAAGTGTCAGACAAATCTTTTGAATGACTAATAAGTGATTTCAGTGTAGTCATATGGAGATAATTGAGAGCTTGAAACACAAGTAATATTATGATTATTTGTGTGTAACAACTACTGTAATAAAAGTGGTAATTTTCTCACAATATTTGTTGCGCTTTGTCGATTTTGAACTGTTCTGCATGTGTAGCTTCATCCCGTAGATCTATACGCAAAAGAAGTACATTCGCATGTTATTATTTTCTTGGTAGCTTATTCGAGCGCGAAAATGTCCACTTTTACAGTATACAGTTATGTTCTAGTTTTAACCCACTGATAATCTGTTGATTGCATACAACTGTACAGAAAATATTGTTATGCTGTTGTGATTATCATTTATGTTTATCTATTTAACAGCTGAAGAAAATAGATTAGTATCTATTAAAGTAAAACAGATGGGCCTTAATGTTTTGGCTCAGGTAACCTCTTTTAACCCCCTGAGAACTGCCGGCTGATTGGTCAGAAAGATGGATACATCATTTATCGCACCAATCAGAGACATTGTTTAAATAATTGTATCCCTGATAAAGATTGGAGTGAAATATTTTACAAGCTGCATTTTAATTGGCTATTCAAATGAGTATATCTTGCAATAAACCAATCAGAACCACTGTAAGCTAGGCCGGTAGTGCCCAGGGGGTTAAAGGGAAATGAGTGCACTTGTTTCATTTGGGGTACTTCTTTGCTAATATTAGTATATCATCTCAGCTTTACGAGTACCTATTTTCTAAATTTCTATTGATACAAATACTTTTGATATGATCAATTTGTATCAGGGAATGTAAGGTCAATACCAGTTGACAAAATGCAATGGTTTTATTCAGTAGAATACAAGAATACACTGACCTAGCCATGTTTATACAACAACAAAAAGAGGAGAGATAGACAAGTTTGGCTATTTTTTAAAACTAGTAATTGCCTTTAACTTAGTTCACATGAAAGTTATCTGATATTGGTACAAGAATTGTAACCTGATATGAGGATAACTTGGCTCGTGTACAATTGTGATTGTGCAAGATGTAGGTAACTGCATGCATGTTTGTTTAAATGCAATTTCATGAAATGAAATAGTTAAGACAAACGTATCATATTTGATTATAAAGCAATAAATGATGAATTCATGAATGCATCGTAGGAAAACAACTTATGTGACCATCCAACTCAAAGTGACTGTAACATCGGCAGAGCATGTACTGAGATATGGCCCAATGAACATTTCGACAATAGCCATCTTTACGGCCGAAGTAAACTCCATTCCAAATTTTCAGGACATGAACTACACCTGAAATCACCAGCGATCCTTATTTTTGATTACATCGGTGTATGCTAGTGTCATAGCTTGAAGGTGAATGCGGATTATTCCGGTTCGAGTCATGTTACAAACACCTGATGGTAGAGAATACAAAATGTACTACACATAACATCTGTTTATACTAAGTAATAAATATATTGAACTCTGTGATTGTATTGTACTCTTATTCTTGGTATGTCTTTTAGAGGACAATTTCATCGTGTAAACTTCGTGTAGTCTGCCAAATGTGTCGATTGGTACACAATCTATATATTGACTGTTTCAAACAATGCATAGCTTTTCTACATCTGTTAGAGAAACTACCACCAAACTCAATCATGAAACCATAGAACATCACTTTTGTAGTGCCCAAAATCTGGAGCTTGTATTCCGGGATGTGATGGCCTAATCTGTTGATGAATTGAGTGATTTGATAACATATTTGTTAGTATAGACTCTGGTTTACAAATATTATCATAATTGCAAAATATTGTATTGCAATAATTATTTGATGTAATGGTATGTACTGTATTCTCTCATAGCATACATGGTCTGAAGTGACAATTTGTCATTGTAGTGATCTGGATATAAAGTAAACCAATTGTTAAGTGCAAAGAAGATTTCTTGATGTACCCCATGATGCTTAGCGCTCCTACAGTACCAGCAGGGCTTATCACCAAAACAAACAGTGCCACACATGTGTTTAAGTAATTAAAAGCTGGAGGTCGTCTGGACTTCCACCTTCTAATACATGGTAGAGATAGTCATAACTTGGTCAAATATATGAAAAGAAGTTGAATTCCAACTAAAACATACATACGTGTTATTCCAAAAATAAAGGGTCTTTAAGAAAAACAAGAAAGGACTGAATTGAAGTCACATCAATTGTAGTACTTGCAGAAGGATTTTCTTAAAGACCACCATTTGACCACATTATAAGCCTTTCATTGTACTGTAATGTCAATGGGAACCAGTAGACACTAGTGGCTGAAATCAGTAGGTCATGTGATGAAAATGATGCATGCTGGGGTGCATCAAGAAATCTGCTTTGTGTTAAGTGTGAGTGAAGATGTTTGTGTACCTTATCAGTCACTAAGCGGAATACTATTTCAAGTGACAAACGACCCAAATTCCCATTTTGACAGCAATGAGTTTTTCAAACATTGGCATACTTCAAGTCTTCGAACTTACCCTCTATGTAACAGCTAGGTAAAATGACGATACTGTTACTACCAACCAGGCAAAAACTAAGAACGTCCATTTTGCTTCCTCGAAAAAGGCATGTTTGTTATTTTAAAGGCGCAGTATTTACATGAACATACTTTCCATATTTGTAGTGTGTATGTTATTGTTATTCCAGCTTTTGAAGCTACAATCTTGGAAATAAGTCCTTGGAACGCTGAGCGCACTTCTTGGATAATGCATGTATATATTTCCAAGCTATTTGATCAATGCGTATTGTCTTCGGTGCTTATCTAAACACCCTCAAATGAGATTTTTCCTTCCACACCGCCCCCCCCCCCCCCCATTAATCAATGTTGGCACATTCTAGCATGCTGCTGAAGCCATTGGCATCCCTTAACATTACTAGCGGGACGCCCGTCCTTCGGACGGGCTCTCCCGCTAGGGAGTAGGCCTACCAGATAGAACACCTACAAAATGAAACAACACATAGGGCCTATGTGTTGGAAAATTTATAACCAAACACATAGGAATAGAACAATATTTAAAACATTTTTGTTTTAAATCAAAAGGTTTTGTATAATTTAAAAGTTTTCAAATTTCAATTAAAAAAATTAAAAAGACCCCCCCCCCCCACCTCCCGCCCGCCCACGCCCGTGCCATTTTTAAACTCCAAGGCCTAAACCTTAACCATATCCCGTACCCACCAGTCACTCCCCACCCTGCCCCCGCCTCCACCCCGCTCCGTGGCATATCCGTTACGCAATTTAGCATCACATTTCTTCATATACCCCTGCCTCTCAAACCACATTACATCATTACACACAACCCCCATTCGTCACTGCCCCCGCCCCCCCCCCCCCCCCCCCCCGCCCGTGGCATATCTCAACCCCCAAGGCCGTGCCTCCCAAACCACATTTCTTCATTAGACCCCCTCCACCCCGCCGCCCCCAGCCGTCCCCGCCCCTCCCTGTCCCCCGTCTTCGACCCGCCGCCGTTCCCACCCCGTCCCCGTCTCCGCCCCGCCCCGTGGCTTATCTCAACCCCAAGGCCTAAAACCGTAACCAATTCCCGTGGAGCCGCGTATTTCTCCAATATTTACCCGCCCGCGTGTGTAGGGTGCGTGGGTGTAGTGCGTGTGAGCGTTTATTTTGCACGACGCACTACGACGCGTTATGTGTTAGGCGCCGAATGCATGGTTGCAGTACGCATGAAGATAAACAAAACAAACACGGCCCGTATCCATGGATTTTCATGGTTTTTTACTCATATCTCGGTCAATTCTGTACGGTTTTCAGCCATTTATAGCTTATAACACTCACATTATAATCATCTTTTATCAGTGCAAAGTTCACGGCGTTTAGTTGCAAACTGAGAGAGCCTTTTATGGATACATACATAGTCACACCATAAGACAAATTATAGTAAGATTAATCACAGAAAAGCGTTCCAAGACTTGTTTCCAGGATTGTAGTACAATTGATTCAGAACTGGGATCTCTCCATAACACTGTAAAGTCACTCTATCAAGGATGTGTTATAGTAGAGCACTTAAAAAGACCAGGATCCAATTTCATGAAAAGTTAAGATCAATCTTAAAGGCAAAGGTCCACTCTGGCTAGTTCACCAGGGTGAACTGGCTGACCTGTTCATTTGATGACAGATGGAATAGAGTTGAGATGGAGAAATCTCAACCGTAAAATATTCCCGAAGGATCTGGCTGGTAATTGTGGACCTAATGGTTTAAGAAGACGATTCTTCATGAATGTCACATTAGATAATTGTCTAAGAATTCTCCAATGAAGAAAAAATCTATGTCTAAAATTAAACATTGCCCTTAGTTTGTGAAGAGTAACCTATTAATTCATAGGTTTAAATTCATCTCATAAGAAAAGGTAAATGAAGAACCTCTCTTTGTAACTCCACTGCGGACTAATCTCAACTTTGAGGAAGTAAGACACAATTTTTATTTCATAAAGCAGAGTAAAAAATGTATTGATGTGAATGTAAATTGTTAAATTTAACCAACTTACACTCGTATTGTTACATGTTGGGAGACGGGGGTTAAGAAATATACCACAATCGTTATCTTTTTTAGTATTTATTAAGTTTACACTGTACACAAAATATATAGTATGTTTGCTTTGTTACAATGTATTAATGGTAACATTTGCCACACCCATTTTGATAATAAACAAGATAAATACTGATATATTCACATAAACTTTGGAATTTGTATATACCAAGAGCTGTAGATAATAAAACAGTCAATTACAACTAGAGAGCACTTTTGCTAACTCATGGCTGATATTTCCGATAAGACCATCACCAGTACAGAACATTCATTATGAAGTCAATGCCTCAAGAAAGTGATGACGGTTAAGTTCAATCAGTTCCAAATTGGCGAGAAATATTGGGTTTTTATCTCTCCACACGCAAAAGTAATCCAAGCATACGCACGCGATTATGGCCATACGCACATGATTTTGGTCGCATGCATTTCATCGCTGTTCTGACATACCGGCACATCACTTTACTTAATTCTGTTGTGATGTGCCGGTATGTCAGAACAGCGACTATTTGTCACATATAATGTACAGTGCGCTTGTTGCCTTCATGTGCGCCCAAGTCCTTCTGTATTCATTCGCTACTGCAAGGAGGCTTGGCCAATTTGATACTGATCAAACTATAGTATTCCAGACCAAGTATAATTGAATAGGTCCAAGGCATGTATCAATTAAACGATAGAATAAAGTATCTCGTTGTAACTACATTGTGTAATTAATGAATGCCTGAAACCTCAAAAAAGTACACTATTTCGTATATTCCTTGTTGTGATGCTCCTGAAGTGATGTTTGCATATTAATGTAACATATGCCGCAGTTTGTAATAAAACAACAGTTTTTGACAGAATTGGATATACAGAAGTCACCATGTTTTTCTGAAGATCTCTCATTCCTGTGTAATGCATTGAAAGATTCCCCACATTACAGACTCATCTGATCTGTGTGAAAGCATTGATCTTGAGTCTGCTATCTGTTGAAGGGTATATGAGTGTTTCAGTTTTATAATCACCCATTTAGAGTGTAGGGCCCTAGTTGAAAACAATTTTAAATCAAAATTAATATCGATGCACAAAAGCCAAGCATGCACTAAATAGTAGCACTGGGATAACATTTAGAGTGTAGTTGAAAACCTACAATTGGCAACATTTTTCATTTGATTGCATTACTTCCTGTGACCTAGTTGTGTGATATCCTTCTCTCTAAGCTACCAAGGAAGATTTCTTTATTGATCAAGACCCAAAGACGAGTTCTTCTGCAGTTACATGCGTAGCAATACTGTAGTACCCACACAATACAAAGACTGATTTCAACTTATTAGTAATTATAATGTCCAATGCCGTCCTTGCATACTTACATTTTTTGACAATATCTGTGCAGTGGCCTTACCTGAGACAATTATATTTGTCCTGGGGCGTAACTAGCTTTATTTGAGCAGAGGGGTCATAGATATTTTCTGGTGGCGGACAAACATATATGAAGAGCTGTTTTGCAAAAGGGCCTACATCCACTGCCTTTTTACTCATTTTGCATTATTAAATGGATGGCTATTCATTATGTGGAATGTGGCCTGTATTGTTGGTGCCTCAATTGGCGTGCATGGATGCACTAATCCAAGTCATAGAAACAGTTTGAACACAGCCATGCAATAATTTGATTAATTCTATGGACTTGTCAATACAAATTCACTAATGCATAATGAGTAACATGTCGGGGTGGTCTGGTGGCCCTTTTGCAACAAAGCTCTTCATATATTGGTGGGTTCGTGCAATATAGACTATGTGTCATTTTTTTATCCCCCTGGTTTGTAAAACCAGAAGGGGATTTTGTCATCATGTCAATGTGCGTGCGTATGTAGTGTTGAACCCGCCAATCCGAGGACAAAAGTATAGAAGTTACAGTAAATCCGAGGACAAAAAAAAATGTGAGGACCTTTTGTGAAGTCCTCTCTTTTTTCCTGCATAAAAACGTATAGAAGTTGGGTCCTTACCCCCCTAAGGGTGTATGGCCATGTCCTCTATTAGGCGTCAATACACATATCATACATATGTCCCTACATGTATGGTAAAACAAGGTATTTAAAAAAAACTGGACGGGGGAGATAGAAGACTGTTGAAAGTTCAAGAACAGACACTAACAAACAGCGTTGCTACTATGTTTCCTAACAATTTAACTCTAAGGGATTCAAAAGTGTTTTTGATATCAAATGAAAGGTCCCATTTCTCATTACACTGATGATGCCCTTAAATCTAGAATAGGGTCAACAACCTTTAAGACGTATGGTTAACATTGATGAAGAAGTTGGATTGGGGTAATTAAAGTTGTATGGTGGACACCGAATCATTCAGAAATATTATAAGGACACATTGAGAAATAGGTTATGTAAAACTTTTTTTATTAAAGGTTATTAAAAATATTCTTAAACTAGAGAATAACAAGACTAGGCACGCCTAGTAGAGCTGGTCGGATATTTGAATGTTAAAAAATGTTTTTGTATTGTAATATGGCAGAAATAATTTGGAAAGTGGTGTTATGGTACTAATTTTTTTTAACTGGAAAATATGATTGGCTTTATTTGTTCACACAAAGTAACTTACACATATGTTATTCTTAGGGAGTGTTCATAAATACTCTGGTGGTGGAGGTTGGAAATATTTGAGCTTTGGACATATTTTTTTCTTGATCACCCCAAACAGCGTTATTTTTTGTCTTGATCCCCCTTTTTCGTTGATTTTTTTTCTTGATCCCCCTGTATATCCAATTAATCAAGCAATAGTAGATTTGACTGCTCACGAAGCATTTCTTTCTGATCCTCCCTCCATTTTTTCCAACCCCCCCCCCCCCCCCCCCCTAAATAATAAATTCATTTGGACAATCCACTGAATAATGTTGATGAATGTTGTGGAATTCTGAGACCTTTTTGCCTTTGTCATGACAGAGAAAGTATTATGATGTAATAACCCCCCCCCCCCCCTCCATAAATAACGAAGAATTTCTTTCTGATCCTCCCTCCATTTTTTCCAACCACCCCCCATAAATAATAAATTCATTTGGACAATCCACTGAATAATTTTGATGAATGTTGTGGAATTCTGAGACCTTTTTGCCTTTGTCATGACAGAGAAAGTATTATGATGTTATAACCCCCACCCCCATAAATAATAAATATTTATAATGAACACTCCCTTTGGTTTGAAAAGGTAAACAATTTCATTATGGTTTAGAAAACATAATGGGCCTCTTTTGACTATAAAGTAAGTATATGTAGGACAGTATTTTTACTCTGGGGAAACTTATCCAGTAAACGAAATACTAATATAATGAAACGGAACACCGTTTTCGGTTCGTCACATATTCTAAAGCTTACCCTCTACATGTAGCCCAGTGCAATCAGGCCTGTATGCATTCTGTGTCAGCCTGAACACACGAAAGCATAGGGGAAAATAAGCTTATTAAAAAGTTGACTGATTAGATCGCGTACTTCAACTTTATAATCTCATCTTTTTATGTTCCCATAGTAATCCTTAGTTACATTTAACAGTCAGGCAACTTATTATAGTCTTCAAATGGTCACATTCTGTGTATTTTGTGTGTAAATGTGATTCGTAAACTAAATCTGGTCCCGATATTTTGTACGATGTATGATCCCCGTCCTCAAGGGGTTGTTGCCATATCATTGGGCTAATCATATTGAAGGGTTCACCTAGACTGTAACTCTCAGCCGCCCTCTTATGTCGCTATCTTGCAGGCTCCGATATTTGTACAGCTTTAGCGTCCGTACGGTAATATTGATGACTGGGGGATGTAGCCTAGGGTTCGCCATAATCATTGGGCTAATTGCGAGAGCCAAGGCAACACGGAACAAAGAGGCCGTGCCGTGGCCGTGGACTCAGTGACTCAGTATATTACTAAATCATATAATATAATACAAAATAGCATCCAAATAGCTTAGTATATTACTAAATGGCATCCAAATAGCTGAAATAACTTACTGTGTCCTCTTACCTTCATATTATAACAATATCAATTACATTTTACAACAAAATCGCTTCAGAAGATGATTAATGCAAGTTATTAGCAAATGCAATTTTAGGGGTTTGTGAAAAGGTTACGACTTAGAAACGTCGTTTCAAATGACGGGCTCGTCATCTCCCCCGTCAAAAAATAAAATGTCCTCAGATTGACTAACTTCTATACTTTTTTACACACGTTTTAATACGGGTCCTCACATGGGTTGGTACTCGACTATAGATGTATGTAGGGGTGTGTGTATGTGTGTGCCTTTTGGTTAGCCTTTTTTCCAAATGCTGTATCTGTTGAAAGGATGGACGGATTGACTTCAAACCTTCAGTGATAGGTAGGCCATGGTCAAACACTGTAGCTGCTTGTTTGGGGGTCTAATTTGCAAAGGTCATCTGAGGTCAAAGGTCATCTAGAGGTCAAATCGTAAAAGTTGACCGAATGCTGTATCTGTTGAAAGGATGGACGGATTGACTTCAAACCTTCAGTGATAGGTAGGCCATGGTCAAACACTGTAGCTGCTTGTTTGGGGGTCTAATTTGCAAAGGTCATCTGAGGTCAAAGGTCATTTAGAGGTCAAATCGTAAAAGTTCCCCGATTGACTTCAAACTTGGAGAAAAGAAACATGAACACCGGGTGAACATGTTTAAAATAAATTAGAGGTCATCCAAGGTCATCTGAGGTCAAAGGTCATCCAGAGGTCAAATCGTAAAAGTTGCCCGATTGACGTCAAACTTGGAGACAAGAAACATGAACACCGGGTGAACATGTCTAAAATAAATAAGAGGTCATCTGAGGTCAAAGGTCATCCAGAGGTCAAATCGTAAAAGTTGCCCGATCGACGTCAAACTTGGAGACAAGAAACATGAACACTGGGTGAACATGTCTAAAATAAATTAGAGGTCATCCAAGGTCATCTGAGGTCATAGGTCATCCAGAGGTCAAATCGTAAAAGTTGCCCGATTGACGTCAAACTTGGAGACAAGAAACATGAACACCGGGTGAACATGTCTAAAATAAATTAGAGGTCATCTGAGGTCAAAGGTCATCCAGAGGTCAAATCGTAAAAGTTGCCCGATTGACGTCAAATTTGGAGACAAGAAACATGAACACCG